>BMAU01000699.1:0-28295 GCA_019973935.1 Trichonephila clavipes | reverse complement strand
ATATATATTTCATAACATAACATGTAATCACGTTTTTTCAATATGCTATTGTGACTCATAATTAATTTTATATTTCATATACAGTTGAATTTATGGTATTTTATTTGGATTTTCTGAAGATCTTTGTAAAAAATGTTTTGTTTATACCCTTTATATTGAATTTTTCTCTTTTTATGTTTTCTCTACAGGGAAGGTAGTTGTTTAATGATTAGTTAATACTTATCCATTGCTATTAGGAAAACCGATTTAATTTATATCTTCCTGTATACTTTAAAACTTGAATCTAGTTTTAGTTTAAAAGACAAATATGGCTTTTCTCTCAAAAGGCAAGAAAATAGACCTCTATAATTTAGCAAGTGAGCTACGAGTCTCTGTGACTTTAGAGGATAAAATAATTGACTTACGCGAAAAAATCACTTCATGTACATTCTTTCAGAATAATGAGCATTTTGTGAAAGAGATGCTCGATAACATTGTTGATGAACGTAAAACGCTTGAAGTCGAAGCCTTAAAGAAAATAGAATGGGAGGATAAGTGCCTTGCTGATCAGAGAGCATTTGAGCTTGAAAAGCTTAAATTAAAAGCGCAAAATCTTCCAGCTTCCGTAGGTAATTCTTCTCAAATGGATTCTAACCCCATGAGGCTGGATTTAAAAACAGTCTTGCCCACATTCATCCCTGATAAAGATGACATATCATTGTTTTTAACAATGTTCGAAAGACAAATGAAGCTCCTAAATGTACCTGCCGATTTTTGGGTATCACAATTAATTGGAGTCCTTCCAAGTGATATTGGCAGATTAATTGCAAGAGAACCAGAAGAGATGTTTAGAAATTATGCTCACATTCACAATATTTTATTGCAAAGGTTCAAACTGACAGCTGACCGTTTCAGAGTCCTTTTTGCCGACACCAGAAACAGGATCATTCCACGTGGAAAGATTTCTTTTTTGAGCTAAGAACCTTTGTCGAAGGTTGGCTAAAAGAATTAGAAATAGATTCATTTGAAACCTTGAAAGATCTTATCATAGAAGATCAAATAAAAAAGGTATCCACCAGATTACAAGAATCATTTCCTAGACACTTGGGAAATACTGAATGATCCTGTTGTGTTAGCTGAAAAGCTGGACTCATACGAAAATGTTAAACCCTCTTTGCAAAAATTAACAAATTTAAGCAACTCTCGTTTTTCTAGGAACACAGGCAATCCGTAGTTTAGGAAGTCTCACTCATTCAAAGTTGAAAAGAATGTTTCGGGTAACCACAATAGTGCTTTTACTAACCCTAGCTACATGCCAGCTCGGAATACCAACACCGGTTTTCATCCACCTATTTCTTGCTATGGTTGTGGCAACCCTGGATTTATAAAATCGAAATGTCCAAAATGCTCACTAAAAAAAGAGAGTGCCTCTGTCAACGCCATACACATGTTTACTTGTCTTACCTCCCCAGTAGCTCTACTTAACATCGAAGTCTATGAGGCTACAGGCACAGTTTGTGCTGATACAGGAGCCAGCCAGTCAGTCGGGGGAGAATTAATGTTTAAATTCTTGAGAAATCGTGGACAAAAATTCTCAGAATTTCATCCTGCTATGTGCCTAGCTGATGGTCAACAATCCACATCCCTTGTTCAAAAAGCTACAGTACCAATCACCGTAGGTGGTCGAACTTTCCAAATCGATTTAATTTTTTTGCCACATGCAAAGGTAACCGCACTCTTCTAGGAGTTGACTTTTTAAGGACATCAGGAATCGTAATGGACATGCGTAACAATTTTTGGTATTTTGGTGACAAACCAAGCTTCAGGATACCTTTTTCAAAAGATGTTCCTTTGCCTGTAGACGGCAGTCCTGTCGAAATAAATAGTAGTTCTTGTCCCACAAATTCGATTCCCAGTGAAATTCCATTACATAGCAACACTGTTGATGAAACTGAGACAAATGATCTCCATTTGCGAGAAGAAGAAGGACAGGCCCTAAATGTAGAAGAAAGAAATGATTTGATGGTCCTGCTTAATGAAAGTAAAGATGTTTTCAGACTAGGGGGAGAACCAACTCCATTCGTAAAACACTTTATAAACACAGGTGACCACCCACCAGTTTCAACTGCACCTTATAGACTATCTCCAAACAGGAAAGCACACTTAAGGAAAGAAATTGATAATCTTTTGGCTCATAATATTATAGAAGAATGCGAGTCCCCATACGCAGCCCCAGTAGTTTTAGTGCCCAAGTCTAATGGAACTGTTAGGTTGTGCATAGATTATCGTAAACTAAATGCGATTACTATACCTGACAAATATGCACTGCCCCTCATGGATGTTCTTTTACATGATGCTAAATCTACTGCTTTTATGTCTACCTTTGACTTAAAAAAAATCCGGTTATCATCAGGTAGAGGTCAATTCAGCGTACCAGGACAAGACTGCATTCGTTTGTCCTTTTGGTACATTTAGGTACAAAAGAATGCCATTTGGACTTCGCAATGCCCCAGCAACCTTTCAGCGTCTTATAGACCAGTTTCGTAATGGATTGCCAAATGTAAATATTCTGGTGTATTTAGACGATATCGAAACGTTTGAACAACACATTGAGGACTTAAGAATGGTCTTTGGCAGACTTAAAAATTTTAAATTATGTGCTAACAGAAAAAAATGCAAGTTTGTTTGCTCTCGCGTAAAATACCTTGGACTTTGGATAACTCCTAAGGGAATAGAGGTGGATCAAGATAAAACTGCAGCGATACAAAACATTCCTTCCCCGAGAAACCTAAAGCAGCTACAGTCATTTTTACAGACCTGCTCATGGTATAAAAAATTCATCCCGAATTTTTCAGATACTGCTAGACCCCTTAGCAACTTGTTAAAGAAAAGTACTGCTTGGAAATGGAGTGAAATTGAGCAACAAGCTTTCCAAACCCTCAAACAATGTTTAATAACCCCGCCTATATTGAGACAAGTTGATCCTAAAAAGCCTTTTATCATCTGAAAGGATGCAAGCAGTTACGCCTTCGGTGCAGTTCTGTTACAAGGAGAAAGCCCCACCGATGAACAGCCAGTAGACTCTTGAGTTCTGCTGAAAAAAATTACTCGACAACAGAGCGAGAAGCCTTGGCTGTAGTCTGGGCCTTAAATAAATTTAGAGGATATATTGAAGGAGCAGAAATTACAGTGGCATCCGACCATCAACCGTTAAAGTGGCTGATGAATTTAACATCACCAACCGGAAGATTAGCCCGATGGGCACTTCAAATACAATCTGAAGATTGACTATTTTCCAGGGAAATGCAATTTTATTGCAGATATGCTTTCCAGGCCAGAGTATAGGGATGAAGAAATTTGCGAATTAAAAACTATAATTATTGATTTCCCGACGAGAACTGCTAATGAGCTAAGAACAGAACAATTGCAGGACCTTGAGCTAAAAAAGACAATTGATTATTTTGAAAATCCCAACAAAGGAGTTGACTTTGCCAATTGGACTGGGAGAGGGTACGTGATGAATCAGGGAGTACTGTACCGGTACTCACCTCATGATGACAGGTAAAGAAAGACTTTACCCCCTGCACAAAAGTCATACTACGCAGGTGACCGCTTCTAAGGCGCGCCAAGGCCGTCTGATGAGCCCTGGAACTCCTGCACTGTATAGGGGGAGCACCTAAGGGGAACCTTTAACCCCTACAGGGCGCGTCCCCAGGTGGCGGATCAGGGAATGCCTCTATTGGTTTTCCAATAGGTGGTAGAAGGGAAATAAAATACCTTCCGCGGACCAACAGGCATGAGATTCGCAGACGATTCAGCGGCGCTCACCCAGGGTGTCCATCTCAATTACACTATTAAAGCCATGCAAAAATATCTTGACATACTTGAGAAATGGTTAACAGATTGGAGAATAGCAATTAATGTTGAAAAATCACAAGCCAATTGTTTTCAGAAAATGGGGAGTCATCGACCCCCAAACTGAACTGACACTTTTTGAAAACAACATTCAATGGGTCCCTGTTGTACGTTACTTGGGCTTACATATCGATAGTCGTTTAACATACAAAAAACATATTGACTATCTTTCAGATAAATTCTGGGGTAGAATCACGTTAGCTATCTCTCTCTTTGGGAGAAGCTCTCCACTATCCTTAGAAAATAAAGTCATTTTATACAAGCAAACTCTGCGCCCAATTTTAACGTATGGCAGTTCCATTTGGGCTGCCGCAGCACCGACCCACAAAAAACGCATTCAAATCATTCAAAACAAAATATTACGCATCATCACTAACGCGCCTTGGTACGTTAGAAATGACGTAATACACCACGACCTACATATGGAGCCGATAACTACATTACTAGTTTCTCTCTAGGAATATTTTCACTTCCATCCAAAATCACGAAAATCCAATTATTAGAGCACAAACATTCTTCACTTCTCCTCACACCAAATTAAATTTCGCATACAAAACTACCAAATGGCTTTTGCCTTTAAAACCACCGTAAACACAACATAAATACTTAATTGATACACTTCATTACACTCAAACGCCTTTGCAATTTTTCTTTCGAAACATGGATCAATTCGAAAAGCGAATAGTCGTTTTCCCCACTTGGTTCTTCAATGTACATGTAGTTGGCCTCGTGCCATATTCCTTCCTGCGCTCTTTCAGTCATCGCCTCGTGGCGTCACTGTAACGGTTTCGTTCCGTTGCGTTTAATTTTCTATTTTTGCCCCCGCCGGGGGAAATGCTCTGATAACGGTTTTTCTTTTTCACCCTCTCTCTGGGATTCTGGGTAAATGCGTTTTGTTTACGCTGTCGCCCGCGTCATCTAATTTTCGATTTTCGACAGGCATGAGATTTAGTCAGTCTTCCGCCCAAGTGGTTCCTCGCCTAAAGGGAAGCTGCATAATACTCTTCGCCATGGACCAACCTACAATTGTACTCAGTATTTCTGTAGACTAGCCACGGAGCACGACGCACAATTATTCGAATAAATATTTTAGTGCGTATCTTTTTCATATTTTGAGGTTAATTCCTGTCGCTGTCAATAGCAAACAGAACAACTCATATGCTGCGACTTCTCATATGGACATTATTTATCGTCAAACAAGTGAACTGGGTATTGCTAGTCAAGATATTGGGGACATATGTGCGCCATAATGCATATTTGAAAATAGACAAACAGTGATTTCGGTGGCCGTATACATTTCTCCGAATCAAACGGTTAAAAAAATTAAAGATTTCATGCATTTTGTGCTTTTACCATATACAGAAGATGGTTCTGCTGTTTAAAAAACAAACTTATCACTGGTTTCCCATGATTTTGAGTGGTGATTTCGGTTTGCCAGAAGTTGAGTCGCTCATAGCCTTTATGACTGATTAACTAAAGCTCGAAATGAATACAAATCGAAATGTTTCGACAACTAACAGTGGTACTGTTATTGATGCTGTTTTAAAAGGTTTTTAAATACTTTCAAATCACAAGTATATATGTGTCATATTTTACTTATATAAGTCTATTGTGTCCCTTCTTCCCCAAATTGAACAAGAATAAACACTTTTGATTAAAAATTGCGTTACTCCTAAATAAAATTTTCATTAAAGATATAATTATTCGATAGAAAATTATTTCCAATCATACTCGATTCAAGATTCAATTCAATCTCACTCGATTCAATCACACTCAAAATCATGGGAAGAGAGTGATAGTTTGTTTTTAAAAGAGTAGAACCATCTTCGGTACATGGTAAAAATACAAAATGCAGGAAAATTTTTAATTTTTTTTTAACCGTTTGATTCGGAGAAATGTATATGGCCACCGAAATCCCTGTTTGTTCATTTTCAAGTCTATTGTATCCACTCTTCCCCAAATTGTACAAAAATAAATATTTTTGATAAAAAAAATTACATTACTCCGTATGTTAAATAAATAAAATTTTCATTAAAGATATAACTATTCGATAGAAAATTATTTCCAATCATACTTGATTCATATTTTTCTGGATTTAAGTTACGATTGCGTATTTACTACGATACCATGTCAGATGTAACACATCATATGCGACTACTGTAAGGCTCGTTTCTTTCTTTCAAGGGTTTTAAATAATTTCAAATCTGGCAAGGGGAGGCTAGTAAGGAAATTCATTTGAGAACGAAACTTTGTGTGTAACAGTATCACTCCTTTACGGTGTTTGACTCTCAATGTATTAGCGCCAAATGGGTAGTCAATGCGGAGAAAATGGTCTTCGAAATTCATGCTTAGCTTTTATACAATTAAGTTATAATTACCGCCTGCGAAGCAATGGCATATGTTGTCGAGTACTTGTATAGCACGCGGTTGGCCGCTTTTCGGGATACGCGATAAGTTTATCTGTTTTATTTTTAACAATTAAATAATTTTATTAAAAAAAGAGCCAATAATTTTTTTACAATTATAAAATAATTTAATTATTAATGTATAAAATTAGATATATTTTATTTTTATTCTATTAATTATAAAATAATTAATACAATAAAGAGTTATAATTATATATTTTAGGTATTATTGTAATATTACATATAATATTTTATTTATAATATATTGTATTTCACATATAAAACTATTTGTAACTAATTTTATATAATATATCATTTAATATTTATTATAGCATAATTGTATAAAAATATTATTTATTAATATTATAATAATATATTTATAAAATATATAATATAAATATTTATATAATTACAATAATCGCCTTACGTTTTAAAGTTCAAAGTAATGAAATAAAATATTATATAATGTTAATTGAACCTTTTTCTTAAATAAATTTATTTATTGTAAAAAAATTTAAATGAATTGGAAAGAAACATTAGTCGAGATCGCGAAAGTCGACCCTATCAACTGCGTTGAAAGCAGGTACGTTACATCTATGCCACCGTGTCGCGGACGACAATTAAAACTTAACAGTATAAAACATAATCATAAATTTGGAAAGGTTTTTTTTTTCTCCGAATTGTCCACCCATTCGGCGCTATTACATTGAGGGTCGAACACCCTAAGATAGTACTATCACTATCAGTAACGCACACAGGATTTTTTCAAGGGGGTCCAGGGTCGAAAGTCCACCATTCATCTACCATGCTCCTTTTGGTTTAGTCGATTTTCCGGAACAAAAAAAAGTAAAACTAATTATTGAACAAATAATTAGTTTTAATTAATAAAATAAATCATTCATAACAAATACTAAATTAAATTTTACGTACTATGTACTTAGACTTCTAATCAATCGAAAAAAATCAAGGGTTTTGGGGGGAGGGTTCAGACCCCTAGGACTCCCCCCTTGTGTTCGTCACTGAGTGATTTATTACACAAAGTCTCGTCCTCAAATGAATTTTCTTTGTCGCATCTTTCCCTTGTGAGAAATATTTTTGAATGTTCAAAAGTTTATGTTGCATATTTAATTGTGAATACAGATTTTGTATATATCGTTAATCTATTAAAGCTTAAATTATGAAAAGAAAAGGTTACATTAACGGAAAAAGTAACTGAAATTTAATAAAAATGTATTTCAATTCAAAGATTTAATCATCAGTGTAGCTCTGTTCATTACTCCTATAACGCATGATATATTTTTTAGGTTTTATCTAAAAGTACAGCCAGTTTCCCAATTTTTAATTCTCCGAACGAGCATATAAAAATAAACGTTCCTAGCCACAAATAATTGAACAGAAGAAATATATCTTTGGCTTACAATTTTTTCAGCATAGTTTCTACTTAAAATTTTTTGAATACATAGGTTATTTTTATTCAATTGATGACATCCGTTTTGCACACATCTTTCCCAATTTTCAGATAATATGCCATGTACCGCACTGTTTGAAATTTCTTCCATGTTTGCAAGCTCGCGTACTTTCAGTCGACGATCATTTAGTATCGCTTTCTGAATATTCTTCACCTTTTATGGAGTAGTCACCTCATTTGGTCGCCCACTGCCATGCTCGTCTTGCAGGCTCGTACGGCCCCGTTTAAACTATGCTACTCAAAATATTAATGTTGTAAATGAAGAAGCAGACTCACCCAAAGTAGAATCTAGTTCAGGATTTATATTAGTTGGGCTGCCATACAAATGAAAGTAATGTATCACATAACGAGACCTTCATTTTCCCAAATTCACTGAAAACGTTCACTATTGATGGCTACCAAGCAAATTCTAAGCAACGTGGCATCTTCAAATTTTAAACATATTGTAAGATCGCCTTGTTGTTGAATTAATCATCACACCAATTAACTAGCTTTTATTATTTTCTTCAAAGCACAGTTACATTTATAATTAGCATAGGGAACTACAGGCATCGTCCTTCATTTTCACGTTCGAGACCACCTTCTTCTCCTCTCCTTCCCGCTCAAAGGCTTAAACAGTTACCAGCAGCGGCCTCTTTCTAGTCTATCGTTTGCTGTGTGTCAAGCCTCCTAGTGCACTATGTGCCACGCCGTTACAATATGCTTTATAAATTGCGTCCTTCCTAATACAGTGATATTTTTCAAACAACTACCGCAATCTTTAGGTCAGGCCGGGTAGCGACTTATGAAACAGTCATGGATTCACACACTCTTGGCGAGGTTGGCACACCCATGCAGCTTAGCCACAAAATACTTTTCCGCGCGTGTGCACTGTTTATGTTTACATTTAAATTTTGTTTACTCGGAATATGTGTGCGCCTTTGGGATGATAGCCTGTGTTGCTCTAAATTCCCTTCAACAGTTCAATCAATCAATCAATGTGTGCGCCTGAGCTAAATGCATGATAATCTCTTAAGTCGCACTGCCATTTATTTGAATTTTTTTTTGTATCATTTTGCTCCTTTCCCATGATAACTATTTGTTTTGAATTTATTGTCATCCAACAATCTGATCGTCAAGTTAATAGAACGGTTAATATCTTTATTAGGGATTTAGAGCAACAAAGGCTATTATCCCAGATCATAAAGTTTTGCTTCGTGATTGTCTTGTAATTTTAAGAAGTTCTGAAGAGAAATTAGCTATCAAGTTATTTTCTAATTTAACCGTGGATTTAAGGGTTTTTTTTGTTTTGAGGTTGAATTTTAGAAGGTAGATGTAGAATTATTTTTAATTAAATATATGTTCCTCTCAGTGCATTATGTATTCCTATAAATCCCCTATACATTTGTAGTCCCCCAAAATTTTTTGTATAGATATATAGTTCAACAACTTCTTGTATGAATAATATATTTTAAATTATTTATTGAAAATATTAGAAACCATATTTGAAAATATTAGAACCATATTCACCATATTAGAAAATATATTCCACAATAGTTCAATAGTAAGTTTTAACCTTTATAAATATTCTATAATTTAATTTCTAAAAACATTTAAATCAATGTTCTACATCAGATAGTGAGTCTGGCAGCTGTGTGTGTGTGTTAATTCTTTTTGTGTACTTTTATATAAATGAATAAGGTAAAACGAATATTTAAATTATTTTATATTAAAATATGCAAACTGCATATTAGTATATATAACAAAATTTGTTTTTCTATGGAAATTATTTGTGAATAGTCTAGATCAGGTGTGGCCAACCTGTTTGGGAAGAGTTCCACTTTCTGACAAAAAATTAGTTTTGCACATGTCATTTCCAATTTTAAAATATAATAAATATGATAAAAGTACAAACTTGTGGGTTTTATTGTTAATAATTTTTTACCAAGTAATTTTTATATTAATGCTACTTCACTTTTGAAGATACTAATAAAATGATGTTGTTTTAAGTGCATATCCGCTAATTTTGAACACAATTTTGCTTTTATTATGTTCATAGAAAACATTTCTTCAGAACCATATGTTCATCCAAACCTACAGCAATATCTGGCAGCCAAATCGTGTAAATTTGGGGAATTAATTTTTGAAATTCAAAGTAATTCATATCACTTGCAGTTGAAATAAGTTCCTTATGTTCGCTTTTCAGTGTAGTATGGTGCTGTAGGTCAATAATTTCGATTTCAGGTGAGTAACAATTAACCTCTTGCAGAGAAAGTGAAAATGGGTCTGTTAAAAAATTAGCATTTTTTTTCATAATCTTGAAAATCACACCTAGAACTGATTGAATCCTACAAAATGAATGTTAAATTTTTAAATCTATCATAGCTTCGATCATAAGATAATGAATGGTAAGGTAGCTAATGGAGTTTTTGGATGGGGGGGGAGGAGGGCTCAAAAATATATTCTACAAATAAACAACATTTTAAACTATAATAATTAATAAAAAAATTCTTTTTAGAACTTAGCGTTTGTTTTTTTATTGCAAGGTATTTTTACATCTGGAATCATTTTTGAAGTCTGTGACTTAATGTCATGTCGTCATCCAATCTATTTCCATGTATTGTTTTTGTCGTAGCATTCAAAGAGAAACATTTTTCATCTACATAATGTGAAACAAATGGCATTAGATGTTTCACAGCTCTTGATACTTAAAGGATATTCTTTTCTAATGTCAGTCCAAAAGTGTATATCAACTTCACTAAATTTTATTTTCAATTGATTGTCATTCGATACATCAATTTGCTGTTGTTTCTTTTATCAGGAGAGGTATGTCTTGAAAGGGATTTTGGATTCAAGATAATTTTTGTTTTTGAACAGGAAGTATTCAAGAAATGTTTTTTTGCATTTCTGGTAAATGTTGGACCAAACTGATTTTTACATTTTTATTGAGATTAATGTTGTACTGTTTATTAAAATATATACTATGCAAATCAGGAAACTGTTCAATATCATCTTTCAAAATTTCAATTTTACTTTGTATCTTGAAAATAGTAATACTTGTTAATTGCAGTAGGCGTTGAATAGGCGTTATTCTTTGGGCGTCCGGACTGTAAGAACAGTCCTCAATCCCATATCGTGATAGTCTATGATGCTGGGTGTTGAGGAGTGGTCCCTATGTGTTTTTGTCTCAGGAAACCAGACGAGGATGTTGACACAACTCTTTTATTTACACACTCGGTTGCTCAGGGAATATGTCGGAACGCTTGCGATGGGCACCTTAATTCCGCGCTCTCGCTCGTCTGATCTCCCCACACACTCTGAAACTCTTAATTCGCAAGTGGCAAGTAAATTACGGAGTACCTGTCCCTAAATGAGGGACGTACCTCCTCATCAGAATTTTAAAATTAAGAGCCGAATTTATGGGGTTACATAAGTTAATTTACAATTTAAAAGATCAAATTAAAATGGGCAGAACAGTTCTGCTGGAACGGCGACAGACGAAGTCTGTCCGCCGAAAGGACGATTGCCCTGCTAACTGCGATTTGATTGGCCGAAGCCAGTCGCTTCGCAGAAAGTGGGCGTGGAAATGGAAAGGAAAAACAACTTGAACATTACGTAATTGAACCCCATCCACAAAAGACCGCTAAAACTAGTCATTAAAGGACTACCTGACAATATAGAACCCGAAGATATTAAAAATGATTTAATATCCAAGGGAATTAACATTATTAAAGTAGCCCAACTTAAAAAATTTGTCACGAAAACCCCCCAATCTATCTACATGATAGAGATTGCTCGCGACGATAATGTCAATGACATTTATCAAGTGCGCAGCTGTCTCTACATGCAGATTAAGCTGGATCCATTTAGAAAGGAACAGGATAACGCAGTGCTACAACTGTAATTTCTTCCATCACGCGAGCCAGAATTGTAGTATGAAGACACGTTGTCTGAAGTGTGGTGAAAACCACAGGACAGGCGCGTGAAAAATTAAAGAAAAGATAGAAAACCCGCTATGCATCAACTGTAACGCTAAAGGCCACATGGCCTCCTCTACCGAATGCCCGCTCTTTCGCAAGCCTAGAAAAGGTAAGGGAAAATCCACAGTCGAAAATGTTAAACGACACTTTAATAATTCCCAAGTAGTCCCCGGAGTTAGCTACTCCCAAGCTTTAAACCCTGATAAAAGCCACCAGATGGCAGCACCCGGGAAAACCTAATCGGCGTCAGAAACCAACGATAATAGTAAAAATAATAATATAAATACGGAAGCACTTAATGCTATCCAAAATGATTCAAGCGAGTTTGGCTTTCTTCAAGCCATACTCGAAATGCAAAAAATATTCACCCTTTTTCCATCACTTCTCAGTGAAATGAAGAAATCGTTTAATTGCAATATATAACCCAGCAGACAAACTTAACTGCCTGCTAAAAGGAGAGTTTGCTCCTCATTCAATAACCTAACTGTTAATGATGTATAGTTCTTTCTTTGGGCTCTCTATTTATTCCTGGAATGCTGACGGTGTGAAATCGCGTATTGTTGAGATGCGCGATTTCGTTGATAATCACGCCCCTGACTTATTTTTAATCCAAGAGACACATCTGAGACCAGAGGATTCCTTTAAAATTCCTAATTATAGATGCTATAGAAACGACAGGACCCACCCAGCCCCTGGCAGGGGTGGAACTGCGGTTCTTATTAAAAATTGTATTCCCCACTATCATGTCCCCACCCCGCCCCAGTTTACTGGTGTCGAGGCGACGCTTATTATGCTTACTCCAAAAGATCATGAGCCGATTCTTATCGGTTCGACTTACATTCCACCGATAAACGAATACTTCCGAAACCTTGGTGCCGCCCTCGACACCATTTTTAATATTACCAACATGACCATTCTTGTAGGGGACTTTAATGCAAAGCACACCGCCTGGGGCTGTCCTGTAAATGACACCCGAGGTAACAGACTATACAGATACGTCGTTAATAGTGGCATTGATGTTTTAGCACCCCCTACCCCTACTAGGTTCGGTACTGCTTCGGCTACAATACTTGATTATGCACTAATGACAAATCTAATCTGGCCTTGTACCATTGACTCAATCCCTGAATTAAGCTCTGATCATAATCCAATCAAACTAAATTTCCCAAGAACACCCATTTTCTAAATTCCCCCTCCCCCAACTTTATACTAACTGGAAACTCTTCACAAATAATCTTGCAAACAACGACAACTTATATCTTCCACAGGCCAGCTCAAACCCAGAGATTGAGTCCCAAGTCAGAGATCTCACTAGTGAGATTCTCACTGCGCACGCCAATGCATCGAAACCAATGATCCACACGGAGCCACCATTTGTGCAGGGTGAGCTCAAACAACTATTCAGAGAAAGAAATAGAGCCAGGAAATTATGGCAATTTACCAGATTCCCGCAACACAAAACCGAACTAAATAGGATTCAAAATAAAATTAAAAGAAAGGTCGGACTCTACAGACAACAAGTATGGGAGGAACACCTTACTTCCTTGGATGCCGAAGACGGTTCCCTTTGGGGAACCGCTAGGGCATTCAGGAAAAAGGCCTCTCCGATTTCCGCCCTTAACGGCCCAAACGGCATCGCTCTCAGTGACACAAACAAAACTGATCTAATAGCTCAATCACTCGAAAGCCAATTCCAACTGAACAACATCCACAATCCACAAAAAGATCAAGTCATATCCAACATCGTCGATGCTTACATTACTGATCATACTAACAATACTGACCCTATCCCACCCGCTCTTCCCTCGGAAGTAATTAGTTACATTAAAAAGATTAAAGTTAAGAAAAGTCCGGGAAGAGACGGAATTACTAATAAAATGATTAAAAATCTTCCCCTTCTAACAGTTTTCAAAATTACTAATATCGTTAACAATATGTTCAAACTCAGATACTTTCCGAATGCATGGAAAACTGCAGTTGTAATTCCTATTCTGAAACCTGGGAAAAATCCCAAACTCGCCGAATCGCATAGACCGATTTCGCTACTCCCAATTCTAAGCAAACTGGCAGAGAAAATTATCTCTACCAGACTAAATGACTATCTAGAGAACAAAAAAATCCTTGTTCCGGAGCAGCACGGGTTCCGTCCTCGTCTCTCCACCACCCATCAACTTTTACGAGTAGTAGAATATATCAAAGACGGAATTGACAGACATCAATATACAGCTGCAGTGTTCCTAGACATTCAGAAAGCTTTAGACAGAGTTTGGCACACTGGCCTTCTCTTCAAATTAATTACTTACAAAATCCCACCCCCACTAATCCTTCTCCTAAAATCCTACATCAGTGACAGATCGTTCACTGTCAAAATCAACAGAACATTTTCTCAAGTCAGATCTGCCAAAGCCGGCATTGCGCAAGGGTCCATTTTGGGGCCCGTCCTCTTTGACCTCTACGTAAACGATATTATCAAAAGTACTAACACAATGATTTGTATGTATGCAGATGACACCGCCATTTTAAGCAGACACTACAACCCCAACACACTGACACAAAACATAAACGAACACCTGGCTCCCCTTGAGATTTGGTTCTCCGTGTGGAAATCTCCGTGTTTGAATTCTGATTGTGTAGTTCCTATTAACACATGTCTAGTTTCTTCAAGCTTACATAAAAGGAAACAGAATTTAAAAATTTATTTAATAGTAATTGTTTTAAAGCTTTCTCTGGCTGCTCCTTTTAAATACCTAAACATCATAACTATAACAACAATTAAAAAAACTTATAACAATTTAAAATTTGTTTACCTCTTTTGCAAAATTTTTAAGTAAAAAAAACGTTTTTTGTATTTCAAGTGGTATTAAGATATCTATAAGCAATACATTTCATTTAATACTAGTTTTAAAATTCCTTCATATACTGAAATATCAGATAGAGTTAGATACAATATATAATACATTAAAACAAGGGTAAAAAATGTATTTATTTAATGCAATAAATTTGCAAGTACTCAAGAACCATTTTACTCAAAATGATCTCTGGGATCATTTTGAGTAAAATGCAATAACAATTTTAGAATTTTGTTCCCCTCATTAGCTAAGTTAAAACTAAACAAAAAATAATCATATGCATTTTAAGTGGCTGTAGGCAATATTTTGATCCTCGATCATGATGGGTTCCCAGGCAAAGAAGAAAAGGATAAACTTGCTAAATCAGCTATCATGTTGACACATCAGCATTTCCCATCCCCTTGAAAAATCATAAAGCATTAATTAAGACCAGCTTTAAAAACTGGTGTAAAAAGATTCTTTAAAAGAGAGTTTATATATATATACTTCTCTTGATATTAGTGTTTATAGAACACACACAAAAGTTTCTTATTATGCCGTTATCACTGGCGTAGCTAGCTCTGTGGAGGTCCTCTATCAAAATTCCTACGTTGCATTTTTTTAGATATGGAAGACCTGCTAGGGGTACTGTAGTTACACATCTTAGTAACTACAGTACCCCTAACAGGTACCCTGTAGCTTGTAGCCTTGTACTTTACCCTGTAGCTTGGGGGCCCTGTATCATTGATACGGTGGTAGCTACGCCCCTAGCCGTGATGTATCCTTCGTTGAAAAGTTTTTTTTTCCTTGCAAGTCACTCAATTTCACATATTGTAGTTTTTTAAAAATAATTCCCTTAGCATTTATATTGTATATCATGTTATGTAACACTCGATACAAATTGATAAAATAGCTTACTTTAAGAGAAACCCAAAATTTTATTCATGTAAAGATAATTTTGAACCACAAGGACATTAACGTTTTGAACTTCCTGTTTAACTTTTTCGTTTAATTTCGCAGGCAGTTTATTTTTAAGACATTAAATACAAATTATTAGAGTTACTTAAGTTGAAATTTTTTTATTAATAATTAACATTTATCCCATGATGAAAATGAATTTTATTTTTACAACGAAATGAATTGT
The DNA here is from genome assembly GCA_019973935.1 of Trichonephila clavipes. Lineage (NCBI taxonomy): Eukaryota > Metazoa > Arthropoda > Arachnida > Araneae > Nephilidae > Trichonephila > Trichonephila clavipes. The sequence goes on along the minus strand of BMAU01000699.1, from coordinate 12,597 downwards.
ATGTAAATTGTATGTTTTACAATGGTATGATTTATCAGTACTATGTGAAGCATTTATAATATTTGAAATGCTTAAGAGTATACGGTACCCTGTACACAATTTCTTTTACTTAGATAGTTATAAGAATAAAATTACATGTACTGTATTCGAACACATCTGCAATAAACATTTCATAAGAAAAATACTATTTTTAAACAAACAATAATTTTAAATTTTAAAAAATTATTTCAAATAATTAAAATTCCCACTACTTTTACAAATTTAAATATTTTTGAACCATTTTTTCTGATATTCCTGGAAGTATTTACTACAGTTCTGTGTATCGGATTGGTATTACGAGTGATACTTTTATTTTTAGAATTTCCTTTCTCTTAGACACTATAAAAACAGTAAAAAACAGCTATATCTATAACTATATAGATTTCTAAAAAAATAACTGTTCATCTAAATACTTTTTCCTTACACAGAATTATCAAACATTATATTAAACAACCAGAAAAAGTTTCAAAATTTTATAGTGAATATAAAAAAAGCCTTAGCAATTCAAACACATGATCATCATCAAAAATAAGAAGCTGAGAAAAAGCAATTTATAAAGTTTTTGAAATAAAAAAAATAATTGAAAGAGCTAAAATATAGTATTCATTCTAATATATATTAAAATTCAAGTTGTACTAAGTATTTTTAATGCAAAATTCATCCTGAATTAGCACATATTAAAAAGTAAATAAATTAAGATTAAATGGAATGAAGTGATACAAAACAGTAAAAAAAAATGCTATATCTAACTGTATGGATCTTTTAAAAAATAACTCTTCGTATAAATCCTTAATCTGTGCACAGAATTATCAAACATTTTATACAAAACAACCAGGAAAAGTTTCAAAGATTTATAATGAATACAAAAAAAGCCTTAGCATTTTAAATATATGATCATGATGAAAAATGTAAAGTCGTGAAAAGCGTTTAAACTTTTGAAAGTCAATAAAATACACGAAAGAACTAAACCTTGGCCTTCATTCTTACATATATTACACTTTAGGTCATAGTAAATATTTTAAGACAGTAATATATTCTAAGTTATTAAACATTATTAAATAAATATATTAAAATTAAATGTAGTAAAATATTGCAATATGTATCAAATGCACTAACAATTTGTTTTGAAACTATAAAACATTCATTTTAAATTTATATTATAATTGTAAATAAGTATTATTAAAAACCACCCCGTTCATATGTGATTCTTTTTTAATGAATGAGGCGTTTCTCCACTTTTTTGCGAATGCAATTTATTTTCCAGCAATTGCGTACGAAAACTGCCAACGTTTTTCTTTTTCTCTAATAAACTCTACGGTAGTCTCTCCAAACAGCTAACATTTTTGACTGTTCATTTGAAGGAAGCAAGCCCATTTTCCTTTTGCAAATTTTCTAATGATTTTGTGTACCAAAATTGAATTCACAAACTGCATCACAAACAGCAATAGTTATTCGACGTAGTGTCGCTGACGTTTCTTTCGAACATTAACCCCATATGATGCTGTGAAGGCTCTCATTTGTATTTTGTGTTATGCATCTTTGAAGGAGTTCATTTGAAGCTAATATATGATATATTGGTATAATTTTGGCTAAATGAGCATCCTTCAAGGGTGTCTTTCACATGCTTTACGTGAGGACCCGGTACTTCACCATGAGCAATAGCAGCCTGGAAAAACCACCAAGAATATTTTCCACTTGGACATTTGAAATGTTGAGGTTTTTGGTCTGTTGATATACTATGAAACAATGTTGCATAAATTGCAGTTTTCATTGCTTCTACGTCATCTTTGTTCGAGCGAATCCATTTTGATATAGTAACGGGACAATTTTTTAATTGTCTCTTCCTTTAAACTGCCACGGGATTTCCCTCCCAAGGAAACACCTCTTGCCCGCCATTCTTTAACAGATTTTCGTAACGATGTACCAAGCCTCTTGCTAACATGGTTTCTGCACTCTTCTTTCTTTATTTTTATATTTCAGGACCATAAACTTCCTTAGTATTTAAATATTGATATGTTTTTCCATCACCATCTGACAATAGTGTCATGTATCAAAACCATTATCTTCAGATCTTTGCCATGATTTAAAAGCAGCCTCTTGTTCCGGGACACAAGATGATCCTATGTGATTGATAGCCCATGAAGATATATGACCTTCATACCACAGATGAAATTCTTCTGAATTTTCTCTCAAACCAGATTTGGCGTGTTCACATTCATTGCAGCGTTTCGACATAATTTCAAAAAATCCATGACAAATCCAGTAAGAAGGTCAATCACGCAACCTACATCTATTTGAGATGAATGTCCCCAAGTCAACCAAGTACCCTCAAAAGTAACATCAACATCAGTAATGGCACTATTACTTTGATAAACGCCTTTCACCTGACTTCGAACATCATTCAAGCTTTTTTCTGTAGATCTAACCAGAGATTTACATAACTTTTAAATATATATATATTGAATGTTCTGCTTGAGGGTTGTTGAACACACATGGTTACAACAAGAAGGTTCAAGTAATAATCACACCAGGGATTATTCTATATCAACTTTAATACGGATATCAATTCACGAGGGCAGCGTCTACATATACATAACAAATCCCGCGCAATACTAATTTCTTAACACAAATGATTTCTCCGTTAATTCTACAGTTAACATAATAAAAAGTTCTAGAAATAAAATAGTCCAATAGGGAAAATGCTCTTCTTCGAAGACTCCACACACGCGTTGCGTCATCGAAAGAGTTCGTTTTGGTGGCCTTCAACATCCTCCCCCTTTTTTGAGTCGACATCACTTGGACTCAAAAACATATAACACCTGGTTGAAGAGATCCAGTTTCTCTGGTACTTTGATGACTCTTCCATACTTGGATACTCTAGGCAAGACGTTACTGGAGTCGTTAGGATCTGAAAGATTATCAATAGAAATAGAAGAAATAGGATTAGTAATTGTACAATCGTTTAAAGGATCATTGGGGGTTTCTGTCGACTGCACTTCCAAGGGATAGACTCGTTGAATGGGTCGTAACATTGTTAAAGTGCGAGTCTTCAGTTCCACAGTTCTGATCTTGCCATCTTTCCAGGAATCAGCCGAATGACCTTAGCTAAAGGCCAATGCATCCGTTTTTTGATGTCATCACCAATGAGGACAATTTCTCCCAGCTGTACTTCCGACAATGGACCCTTTTTATTTTCATTTTGAATAAGGAGACCTAAATACTCCTTTCGGAATCTATGCCTTAAATCATTTAACAATTTTTGTCGATATCTAACTCTTTTACGTAAATTTACAGTATCCCTGTAATCAATATCGGGAACGTCCAGGTTGCGATTTTCCACAAGAAACATGGCTGGGAACAAAGGAACTAAATCATCAGAATTTTCGGATAGGTAAGTGAGTGGCCTAGAATTAATTACAGATTCACAGTCGCACAGTACTGTCTGCAACTCCTCGGTCGTGAGAATGGCGTTACCGAGAGTCCTTCTCAACAGTTCCTTTAACACACGAACTAACCTCTCCCACCAACCATCCCACCAATCGGCTGTGGGTGGATTAAATTTCCAAATTATGCGTTGTATGGTAGCTAGTTTCAAGACTTTTTCCCAGTCAATACCACTCAATTCTCCATGAGGTCCTCGAAAATTTGTTCCGTTGTCGGAATAAATTACTCGTGGTCTCCCCCTCCTGGCAATAAAACGTCTCAACGACAACAAAAAGGCATCAGTGGACAATGATGATGTCAATTCTAAATGAACGGCCCTATATGTTGCACATGTAAACAAGACAATCCAAGACTTTTGACCTCCTTTCACATATAAGGGTCCTGCTAAATCAACACCCACTACCTCAAACACCGCTGCGTCATTGACCCGATCACCAGGCAGGGACACTGGCTCACTATTTGGAGATTTACATTTATATCGTTTGCATCTTATACAACTTCTTACAATTTTCCTGACCACCCTTCTGCTCCTCACTATCCAACATCTCTCCCTTAATATTCCGATCAAAATTTGTGTTCCAGCATGACAATTTTGTCGGTGATAGTATTCAATCAATGCTACTATCATCGGTGGTTCAGTTAATCAGTGGTAGAATGCTTTTATATCAATCAACTTTGCTTATCATCACAATCATTAGACTCAATTAAATTCAATAAATCATCGAAGACAAGTGTAAGATTAAATAATAAGTTTAATGGAATATGGAGTGCGTCTGCACTCGGTCACGTTCACAAGATCTCTGGTATCAACAACACATGTTATTACATGCAGCGCCCTCTATACTGAGGGGGGTTCTACCAGAGCCGTTGGGTAAAAAGACACTCGCCTGGTAAAATAATAGGGTAAATAAATTCCGGATGGTCTGATCGCTCAGTAATTCGAGTTTTAACTCTTTTAATACCCTCTCCGTCCGTAATGACATTCATATTAGGAAACGAGTTCTCAGAAGGAAAAAACTTAGCTTGGACAATTTTGATGACTTTTGTCCGCGTGTTCTATCTCGTGTGTTACACTTATTGGTAAACTAATTTAAATTTTGCAAAGCTAGCAGTGAAATTTATGTGTCGAGGAGGCATGAAGACGAAAAACAGTTTCTTAAAATTGGCCTTTAATAATCAATCATAAAGTCACTGTGCTCGTTACTGGAGCGATAAAAAAACAATAAGTTCAAAAATCAACATTACCAGAGACATCCGATTCGAACCGTCTTCTAATATTGTAAAATGAATTTCTAATCTAACATGGTGTGCAACCTGCAGTTGCATTGCCAACCAGCCGTTCTCTCCCTCTAAGAGTTAAACCACTCACACACTTCTTATATTTCTGTTTCTCCTTCTTTTTGAAAAACTAACATGAGCCGAGTTTAAATACTCACACGATTTGCATGGCAGTTGCTGCCAACTACAAATCACGAAATTCAAAAAGATCGGGTTCGAATCGGTGTGCTTACTTTCATTGAGATCATGGAACGGGATTGGAAAAACAACACAAGGAGATCATAAAAATTTGGATCCGACTTTTTAAATGTCTAACAATCGGCCCCTTTTTTCCAATCTCGCACCATTATCTCTTACAAATCAGTAAATTAATTTTAATCTATAATCACATGTTATACAATTTAACACAAAAAAATACATTTTATTCACAATCTTTATTGTAATAAACAAACTAATATTTTAATCTTAAAGAAACAAAGTATATATATTATTCTCTAAAAAGAAATAATTTTCTACAAAATTCTAACAATTTTTCCTTTACCATGGGTTTGGTAAAAATGTCCGCCAAATTATTTTTGGTACCTATATATTTAATTTGGAAAACCTTGTCGTATATCAAATTCCTTAGAAAATGATAACGAGCATCGATATGTTTTGTTCTATAATTTTCTACCGGTGACTTTGAAAAACTTATAGCAGCTTGATTATCACAAAACATTACATTTTCATTTAATTCCAAATTTAAACTTTTATTATCAATTACATTCTTTAGCCAAATGAATTCCTTAGCTGCTTCTGTTAAACTAACATACTCAGCTTCCATGGTCGACAGACTAACGGATTTTTGCTTGAAAGTTCGCCATGAAATTGGAGTTTCGTCTATAAAAGTTATGAACCCTCCCATTGACACTCGATCATCCCTATTTGTAGCAAAATCCGAGTCTGAATAACATCTTAGTTTTAATGATTTAACTTTTGAAAGTTCTAATTTGTATTCTTGAGTGTATTTTAAATAACCTAATAATCTCAATAAGCAATTCCAATGTTTTATTCCCGGGTTTGCTTGGAATTGAGATAATACATTTACTGCATACATAATATCGGGTCTTGTGCGTATAGCAATAAATGACAAAAAGATCCTATTAAATTTCTATAAGGAACTGTTAAAATTTCTTCGCTAGTTTTGGGTGAATCTAATTTGGAAAGAACTTGACCTTTTGATATAGGTAATGAACTTATACGGGATATTTATATTTTTCGTAAATTTCACATATCCTTCGAATGTAAGATCTCTGATGTATAAGCAGACTATTACCTATTTCTTCAAATTCTATTCCTAATAATTTCTTTGTTTTACCCATAATTTTTAAATCAAAATTTTTCTGCAATAATTGTAATACAAAATTTACGTTTTCCATTTCTTTTCCAAATATAATCATGTCATCTACATAAAATAATAAAATTACATTATCTTCAAACATATATACACAATTAACCCACTCTAACTTCTTAAATTTTAATTTAATTAATTTATTTTCTAATTCCAAAAACCACTGGCGTCCACTCTGGTGGAGTCCATATATTGCTTTACGTAACTTACACACTTTGTTATTATCAATTTCATATCCAGTTGGTTGCTTCATGTAGATTACAGTATCTAAGTTAGCATATAAATAAGCATTAGTGATATCTACTTGAATATGCGTCCATTTCCACAAACATACACAGATAGTGAAAAATAATCTTACAATAGTAAAGTTAATAACTGGACTAAATACCTCGTCAAATGACTCGCCTCGTAATTGTGTGTTACCTCGCGCAACTAAGCGGGCCTTGTATCTAACAATTTTATTATTTTCATCATATTTAATGGTATAAACCCAACGGTTTTCTAAATTTTTTATATTATCCGGAGAAGATCAACTAAATCCCAAACTTTACGTTCCTTCATTACGTTAATTTCTTTATCCATTGCATCATGCCATTTAGATGCGTCTCTGGATCTTATCGCCTGTTTGTAACAGTTAGGAATAGTTACTTCAACCATAAGAGCTTCTTGCTGCTCTGACAAATCTGAAAATCCCTGGGATTCGATATTATCTTTTCTAAAATTAAATAAACTAGGATCATACTCAATATTATGCCTCTTACAGTATCTCTATATTTCGTTAAAAGATTTCAATCGGGTTGCTTCCCCTTCTATACTATAATATACGTTAGATCCAGTTATTTTCCTACCTATATTTCGAATCCACTTAACCTCTGTACATGGGATCAAGCTATGATTATCGGAAGATACATCTGGGTTTTCAGATGTTGAGGGCGTTTCCGTACTTGTCTTTGAAACTAAACGACTCGTTAATGAATCTTTTACTCTATCAAAATCATCCTCATCATCATAATAATCAGGAAGGTTTAAATTATATCCAAGGTTACTATTAACTTTTTGTCTAAAATTAATTCCCCTCTTATTTTCATCGAATCTTACATTAATAGTCTCGACTAATTTATTTTCATCTATCAACCATATTCTATAACCCTTAGTACGCTGTGCGTATCCCATCATAATTCCCATTTTCGCACGCATATCGAATTTTTTTCTAATTTGTTTTGGCACATCAGCATATGCCAAACATCCAAAAGGTTTTAGATGCAATACCGAGATGGTTTTCTACCTGAATATTTTTCGAAAGGCGTTTTGTTACTGTCTTTGTGACAAATTCGATTCCACGCATAAGTGAAACAAAGTAATGTGCTTCTCCCCAAAACTTATGGGAACTTCACTAGACTTAAGGGCAGTCGGAAACCTCTATACCGACAATATTAAATTGGCTGTTTTCGAGGTACATTTTCTCAAAATCTGTTATATGTACATGCTTGAAATTTTTCATATAATTAAAATACACATTTCTCATTATACTCAAATGAGCTTTTAGCTAATTTTGAATTTTTTCATAATTTATAAAATATTTTATCAAACATAGTTTACGTTAACCCGTTTTTCACATAAAAATTTGTAAAAAATAAATTTTGGGGTTTTTTACAAAAAAGCTCATTTCAGTATATATTAGCCATCATTATAAATATATCATAAAAATTTACATACCTGTGAACAGTAGTTTCTAAGAAAAGGAACATCGAACATCAAAAATTGACATTTTGAGAAAAATTGATTTTAACGTATAATTACTTTTTAATTAAAACATTTTAGCTCCATATTCTAAATGATCAGCATTTTTAGTAGCTCATCATCTTCTTTCTTCCTTTTAAGTCTTTTTTCCTTCCTAACTTCCTTTGTTTTTTGTAAACAATAGTATTTTGCTCGTAACAGCCTCTGTTTGTCGAGGCACTCCATCGCCTGTACCGTGTAATCACCAGGCTCAATACACATTTTTCTCAAAATTTCTAGTTTTGATACATTCCCCATATTAAATGAGGAAACTGCATCATATGTACCCAGTGACAAAACTTCTAATTGTACAAATGTTTTCTTCGGTACACGAGACCATATTACATTATTTACACTTTCGTTAGGATTTTGCGTACCTCCATGTAAACACTTTTTTAGCAATTCTGGATTAGCTAAATCCCTAAAAACAGGTCGCATGGCCTCCACAACATCCACAGGTAAACTATTTTTATGATGATAGTCTCCCCAAGCAATTCTGCTTTTTTAAATTTGCACCACGTATCTGAAGCAGAGGGACAAAATCCATGCTGAGGTTTTTCATCGGTTGATAGCTTGTGTAAAAATATTGCCCATATGGCTTGTTGCATGTCCTTCACGCTAGACAAATTTCTGCGGATAGCTAGACCATAATATGCTTGCAGACGGTCGATTTCGCCTCTGTCAATCTATTTCTTCCGCATAAAGGCTTTCCGTCAGAAAGTTTTTGACCTCTCATCTTAGTTTTCAAGCGTCGAAGACGTGTCCCATTCTTTTTCATAACATGACCTATGCATTCTAATTTCTCGACAGAGCAATGGTCACCATATACTTTGTTCTCGACAATAGAAGTAAACGCTTTGGAGTCCCCATCTCCTAAATATTTTGTGTACCGAACATTGTAGAGAGAGACTGGGAACGCTGAAAAATGGATAGAGCTCCAGCTACTTCCATCTTACCGCTGTAGCCTTCAAAATTTCTCTTACAATTTTGAAGATGCTTGGTTTTGTTCGGACAAATACAATGTTTTGAAAAAACTTCGACATCTATAACTTTGCCGGTATCAACACTTGTGACTGTCAACAAGCCATTCTTCGAAGAAAAACCACGCTTCTGCCAGCTACCATCAACCGCAAGGTCCCTTTTTCCATCATTTTCATCAGCGGCTTCACGAACAGCTTCTGCCATACTGTGTTCACAGGTTTCTCTTGTTGCCTGCAGTAAAATGTGGTTGTACTTTGAGAATTTTGTGGGTGGCGGGGGAAGATTCATGATACCGCAAAACATCCTAGCAGACTCAGCACCTTTACCTATGCATCGCATAGCATACACTAGCCGGGTATTCAGTTCGTAATTCTCAGAACTATCGCATTTCTTGGAGTTAAAGAAAGTATAGTTATATTTACAAGAAGGACATTTTAAGTGAAACTTCACAGCTTCACCACAGTTACTTTCACTGAGGTGCAACCTGAGTCCTATTTTTTCACACTTTATACATTTTACTGCTTCAAAAAACACACAAGCTAAAAGGTTAATGTCCACAATAACATTTCTGAAACCAGAAAAAGCCTCATCCGAATATGAAATATCCATGTTTACAATTTTTCTCTCACTGGCAGATGGTTCAGTTTCATTAGTACAAAGCTTTGCACCATCAGCACAATTTTTTTCATCAGCAGAGTTCTTTGGAACAGTAGAATTGCTTTCACCACAACCATTATTACTTTTATTACATCTTCCTTTATTAAAAACTCCTCTTCGTTTCTTAAATACTTTAGTCGATGCTCTAGGCATGGTAAAGTCGATATATTATAGCAATTTTTTTGAAAGTTTAAGCTTAATAATGTTAAAGAATACTTGCGAGTTCAAAAATTATAACGCAGTTTTGAAAGTGTAAACAAACACTGATTTGACCGTTAAAAATACAGTGAAGTTTCAAATGGGTTAGGAAATAAAATAATAAAAGGCTCAATTTATACAATAAAAGATAAATGTTTTGATTTATACCAGACGCTCAACTTTTAAGCCAAAACAAAAAACTTTGTTTACTTTTCCGCTTGTCAAATGGGCGTGGCCCAGTTTCAACGATTATTTAAAAATAGGTTTTTAGGGCTTCTACTTACCCTAGAGGTTAAAGTAAGGTATTTTTAGAAAGGTAAAAATCTGTACTATGTGGAAATGTAAAAATCTCAAATTGTCAAAAAAATCAAATTTTACCTTTCCGACTGCCCTTAAGCAATGTTTTGATGCCATCTAGAGCGGTTAAATTGAATCTCTCCGCGACCCCATTCATTTCTGGCGTATATGAATTTGTTACCTCATGCTTTATAGCCAGTTCTGTCAAGAAATTATCCATATCTTTATTACAAAATTCTAGTCCGCCATCAGTTCTAACTGCTATTACCTTTTTACTTAGAAAACGTTCTGCTCGTTTCTGAAATCTTATAAACGTATGAAATACGTCAGATTTATTTCGGATGGGAAATACAGTCAATTTTGCTGAATAATCGTCAATTATACTCAAGAAATATTTATTACCGCCTTGGCTTTCAGTTGGCATTGGACCACAGAGGTCCATATGCAACAATTCCAATGGACGTTTTGATCTTACGGCCCCCGTCTTTTTGAATGAAACTCTCTTGGACTTTGCTAATTTACACGGTATACAATGAGTTTTACCATTATCAGTTAAGCGTGGGAGACCTTTTACAATATCATTTTTACTAGTTTTTACCAAGTAATCGTTATTAACATGACAAAAGCGTTGATGCCATATTTCTATTGATCAGTTTTTTGTTTTAGCGGTTACATCACTAAAAAAACTAATTTCTTTACTCTTTGGTATAATATAATGATCCGGCTTAAAAAAATACAAATTTTCATGGCGTGTCGCCGAGAACAATTTTATCCAGTCTTTATTAAAAACATTAATTTTACCTTTAGTACCCACAAAATGTGCACCTTTACTTTCTAATCTGGAACCGGATAACAAATTTCTCCTCAACTTAGGATTAAATAATACATCAGTCAAAGTTATTTCATGAAAACTCCCCTTATATTTTACCCGAAATCTAAGTGTACCGATTCCTTCTACGGGACAACTTTTATCCTCCGTTGCTAACGACATTTTTCATGTTAGTTATCGGTTTAAGATCTAAAAATAAACTCTTGTCATTACAAAAATGACTCGTGGCAGCAGTATCTATTATCCAAACACCTTTATCACCTTTATCAAACTCTGTGTTAAAAGTTTCATTTACAGTTGAAGGAGATTTTTGTAGAGACTTTTTCTCTTTACAGTTTACTTTAAGATGCCCGTACTTATTACATACATAACACAGACCTATAGTCTTAACGGATTGTTTAACATTTTTAATAGTTTTACAGTTAAATACCTTACCACCTTTCTTTTGGTAATCATTCTTGCCATTTGGATCTCCATGAGCTGCAGCCGTAACACCAGGTAACGTCTTCGACTTCTTCGAAGTGAAATTGGTCAAGTAAGCATTCTCCGCTTTCTCCAAATCTTGTTTTATCAACTGAAGACGATTGGCTTCTAATATCAGCTCTGCTTCAATTTTGACAACTCTGAAGTCCTCTTCTTTCCATATGTAGATTTGTTGCACGGTAGACTGGAATTCCTGAGGAAGCCACCTTATTAATTGAAATCCTATGTACAGGTCGTCCAATTTATGACCCGCTTCTTGTAGTCTGGTTGCCGCTGTCTTTACACGAGATATGAAGATTCCAAAATCTTCCCCTGGTTGGTATTTTGTTCCAAAAAATTGATCTAATAGTTGAATTACTCTTGCTTTTGTGACTGGTTCGAAGTGATCTTTTAATATCTACCATGCCGCTACTCCGTCAGTTGTTTGCGTTATCAGATTTTTCAAATCTGAACTGATGTTAGTATAGATCAACGTATAATATCTATCCTTACGAAGTTGTAGATCTAATTTTTCTTTGTATGTTGCCTCTTCATCAGGTTGCTCTGGCTTGGTCTGCATTATAAACTGCCAGCAACCATAATGCATTAAGAGTACTTGCATATCATGCTTCCATGTGTTCCAGTTATTTGGAGTCAACACTGATATCTGGTTGTTAAACTCCATACCTGTTACTCGATTTAGCGTACTAGCAACAGAGTTCATAAAAATAGTTCTAGACTGGAACAGTATTTAAATAGACAAAGTTCATGGCCTGGTTCAACTGCTTAGCCTGTCTCGACACAGTACATGGACTGGGCCCATAACCAAATTTGTTACACTTATTGGTAAACTAATTTAAATTTTGCAAAGCTAGCAGTGAAATTTATGTGTCGAGGAGGCATGAAGACGAAAAACAGTTTCTTAAAATTGGCCTTTAATAATCAATCATAAAGTCACTGTGCTCGTTACTGGAGCGATAAAAAAACAATAAGTTCAAAATCAACATTACCAGAGACATCCGATTCGAACCGTCTTCTAATATTGTAAAATGAATTTCTAATCTAACATGGTGTGCAACCTGCAGTTGCATTGCCAACCAGCCGTTCTCTCCCTCTAAGAGTTAAACCACTCACACACTTCTTATATTTCTGTTTCTCCTTCTTTTTGAAAAACTAACATGAGCCGAGTTTAAATACTCACACGATTTTGCATGGCAGTTGCTGCCAACTACAAATCACGAAA
>BMAU01000695.1:0-17401 GCA_019973935.1 Trichonephila clavipes | reverse complement strand
TCCCCGAATTCGGACTGTTAAAAGAAAATAGTAGGAAGAGGACAAAAATGCCGACCGAGCAAGAAGCCAAGCCCGCTGTAGTAACACCTTCGTTACAGCAATGGAGGAGCCCATCGACCTTCCGAGGAGCGCCTGGGGAAGACCCTCTCAAATGGCTTAAAAGAGTACGATCGAGTAGCCAACTTTAACAAGTGGGATGACATGATGTGCCTGGCTAACGTTTATTTCTTTCTTGACGGAACTGCGAGACAGTGGTATGTCAACAACGAAGACGCCTTAGATTCCTGGGAAGCGTTTAAAAATGGACTAAGTGGACTTTTCGGTGACCGTCAAAAATATACCAGAAGGGCAGAAGAACAACTAAAATGCCGAGCCCAGCGTTCAGGCGAGAGTACACAGTCCTACATACAAAGTGTATTAGGACTTTGCCAAGAGGTAAATCCTCTGATGAAAGAAGACGAAAAAGTGTCACACCTAATGAAAGGTGTTGCTGAGGATATTTATCAGGCCCTGTTGACGAGAGAAATCAACGACACAGCAAGTTTTATCAAATGGTGCAACTATATCGAAGATATGAAGCAGAAGAGAGTTGGTCGACCGAGATTTGAAAGGCTTCCAAACGTCGTACCGGTTGCATCCCTGACGGATGAGACTGATTTGGTCTCTCTTATTCGCACAATCGTACGAGAAGAAGTCCATCGACTAGTTAACCAGACGCAAGAATCTTTGGACTCCGGTCCCCAATCCTTAGAAGAGATCGTTCAAGACGAAGTTGAAAGGGTTTTGGCCCCAGTGTCAACAAAACCTACAGAAACTAGACCACGACCAACATACGCCGCTGTAACCAGGAAATACAGAGCTCCTGTTCAGAAATTCCACCTGAACCAAGAAAAACAGATGTGTGGAGAACGGCTGACAACAGACCTGTTTGTTTCCACTGCGGACGTCCTGGACATGTAATGCGCTACTGCCGAGAGAGAAAGGCTGTCTTTGACAACTCTCGAAACCGCCGACGGAACTTCGACGACGTTGGCACTGAAGAAGAAATACGCCGACCAAACTCTTCTCGCCGTTTTACGCCAAGTCCCACGAGAGGCCGATCCCCAATACGTCGTTACAGATCCCCGTCGCCATATCGCCGATCCAGTCAGTCGCCAGGCCGTAGGAGCGAGGAAAACTAAGGAGAGCGACCTTCCAAGGAGGTGAGGCCGCGTGTACTGGAAATCCTCCGTCGACCGCCAAGATGACTGGTAACCAACTAGACGTAATAATAGATAAGAAGCCGATACGCGCTCTAGTAGATTCTGGGGCATCGTTTTCTGTCATATCCGATAAGTATCGCCGATTTTTAAAGAAAGTTCTGTTTGCTGATGCCAAGAGCGTTATGCTGAAAGTTGCGGATGGAAATTTTGTTCGGCCGATAGGAAATGTGTTTTTACGTGTCCGTATAAACAATCGAGAACTGCCTTTTGAATTTATTGTTTTATCACATTGTAGCCATGACGTCATCCTAGGATGGGACTTTTTAGAGGCGTCTCAAGCCGTTATAGACTGTGGACAAAATGAACTTGTTCTAGAAGACATCTGTCGAGACTCCACAGCGCCTGACGCCTGGAATTTGTATGCCACCAGGGACTATACACTTAAGCCGCATTCTTTAACTAGAATAACAGTATCAGGATATCAAACCCGAGGAGACATAAATGTAGTTCTAGACGGCAGCAAACATTTGCTCTTCGAGAAAAATATTGCTACACCGTCCATGGTATCCACATATCGTAACGGAAAAAGTGATGTCTGGGTTACCAACCTGCAGTTCGAAACCAAATCATCCCTAGAGGAATGTGCATAGGCCAAGCTGAACCACTAAATGAAGGGCATCTATGTGTTATTTCCGACACATCGGGTTGCTTGGATGACCAGCAAGAAACTTCGGAGTCACAGATGAATTGTTCGTTAATGATGTCACCCGAGTTAAGTGACGAACAGAGAAACAAGCTATCCGAACTACTCCGGAAATTTTCTGGGCTTTTCACGAAGACCGACAAGTCGACAGCCGCGAAGACGAATGTGAAACACAGGATTTTTACTGGTGATCATGCTCCAATCAACCAACGAGCCTACAGAGTCTCGCCGACTGAAAGACGCATCATTCATGAAGAGGTTCAGAAAATGCTTGATGAAGGTATCGTCCAACCCTCTGAAAGTCCTTGGTCATCACCCATTGTGCTCGTAAGAAAAAAGACGGTAGTTGGCGTTTTTGCGTCGATTATCGCAAGCTGAATAGCGTCACGAAAAAGACGTTTATCATCTGCCTCGTATTGACGATACGCTCGACTGTCTGAAAGGTGCCATGTTCTTTTTTCTTCCATGGATCTCCGATCTGGTTATTGGCAAATAGAAATAGACGAAGCGGATCGTGAAAAGACGGCATTTATTACCCCGAAGGCTTATACGAGTTTAAAGTCATGCCGTTTGGTCTCTGTAATGCACCTGCGACCTTCGAGAGAATGATGGACAATTTGCTACGCCATTTTAAATGGACTATGTGTCTTTGTTACCTAGATGACATAATAGTGTTCTCAGAAACTTTTGAAGACCATCTTATACGATTAAGACTTGTTCTAAAATGTCTTCAGGAAGCTGGTCTTAAATTAAATTCAAAGAAGTGTCTTTTGCTGCCCAAGAAGTAAAGATTCTGGGCCATCTTGTATCTAGTAATGGCGTTCGTCCCGATCCCGACAAAATAAAAGCCGTAAGAAATTTTCCCACTCCAAAGAATATACATGACATACGAAGTTTTCTTGGCCTTTGTTCATACTTTAGAAGATTTATTAAAGGTTTCTGTTATCTCGCCGAACCTTTGCAGTCGTTGCTGAAAAGTGGCGTGGAGTTTCATTGGGGTCCTGAAGAGGTGGAAGCATTTAACAGTCTTAAGAAAGCACTTACTTCGGATCCAGTATTGGGGATGTACGACGAAAGAGCTTCTACAGAAATCCATACTGATGCAAGCGGGTACGGTATCGGAGCTGTCCTAGTACAAATTCAGAATAATGTCGAGAAAGTTATAGCATACGCTTCTAGAACTCTGACAAAAGCCGAAAAGAATTATTCCACCACAGAAAGGGAATGTCTTGCCATCGTATGGGCTACCAACAAATTTCGGCCGTATATATTCGGAAAACACTTTACTGTTGTAACTGACCATCATTCCTTGTGCTGGCTCATGAATTTAAAGGATCCTTCAGGAAGGCTTGCCAGATGGGCCCTCCGACTTCAAGAGCATGATTTTGACGTAAAATATAAAACCGGTAAGAAGCATAGTGACGCCGACGCTCTTTCGAGAAATCCAGTGGAAGAGGAAACGGAAACATCAGACAAATTTTTAGCAGTCACGACGAGTATGAACCTTGCGATGGAACAGAAAATGATCAAGACCTTGCGAAATTAAAACTTTTGAGCAACTCATCCAAAAACGAAGAATTCAGATTTATCGACGGTATCCTTTGCAGGAAGAATTTTGATCCAGATGGAAAGTTGTGGTTGCCAGTCATTCCTAAACATCTACGAGCAGACATACTAAGGCACTTTCATGACGCCCCCACCGCAGGACACCTTGGTTTCGCGAAAACTTATGACAGGATACGCAAGAGATTTTACTGGCCGGGAATGTACCGAAATGTCGTTCGGTATGTCATGCATTGTCGGGAGTGCCAAAGGAGAAAGTCCGTTCCTCAACGACCACCTGGACGTTTAGTTCCCATCCCTCCAGCTATAGCTCCTTTCCATCGCATTGGAATTGATCTCCTTGGGAGATTTCCAAAGTCTGCTCATGGAAACAAATGGATAATAGTCTGCACGGATTACTCAACACGATATGCAATAACAAAAGCCTTGCCGACAGCCGAAGTCGACGAAATAGCGAAGTTCTTACTTGAAGAAATTGTCCTCAGGCATGGAGCTCCTCGAGTAATTATCACAGATCGTGGAACCGTCTTTCGATCCAGACTTGTTTCCTCTCTCGTCGACTTGTGTAACATTGATCATCGTTTCACAACGGCGTATCATCCCCAAACAAATGGACTGACGGAGCGCTTCAATAAGACCTTGGCCGACATGTTGTCAATGTATGTGGATGTAGAGCAGAAAAATTGGGATGAAATTCTACCATTTGTAACCTTCGCTTATAATACCGCTAAACAAGAGACCACAGGTTTTACGCCGTTCTATTTACTTCATGGTCGTGAAGCGGAAACGACACTAGATACAATGCTACCATTCTGTCCTAACGATTTTGATGACAATAACATCACCAAGATAGCAGCCAGAGCCGAAGAATCACGACAGCTAGCCCGAGTGCACACTCTGAGAGTTCAAGACAAAGATCGTCGACGTTACGATTCCAAACACCAAATGGTATCCTACGCTCCCGGAGATCTCGTATGGGTTTATACTCCAGTGAGAAAAGTCGGTCTCTCGGAAAAACTCTTAAGAAGGTATTTCGGACCGTATCAGGTGCTACGCCGTTTATTAGCCGTGACTTACGAAGTACAAGATTTTGATCCTGCTTCACGAAAAAGAAAACTAAGAGAAGTTGTCCATGTACTGCGTATGAAACCGTACCATGATCCCGCCGAGCAAATCGAAACCGAGGATATTCCTCCCAAAGAATCATACAAAGGACCCATCACTCGTTCCAGAATAAAGACCCTTGAACAAAATGACAGCGGGGCGCTGTCTTCTTTTTCGAGGGGAGCAATGCCACACGCATAATTTGCTACAAGTCCCGATAGCCGAGTTGGCAGAGCGTTGGACTGAACTTCCTCAGGTCTCGGGTTCGAATCCCGGCCCCGGCAGATTTATCCAAAGACTGGAATTTTGTTTCCGTTTTTAATGTATTGTTTCTCTAGGTTCTAGATGAATCCAGATCATTCTTTAGAGTGCATACTGGTTATTTCTCGAATATTCCGAAGTGTATAAAAGCAGAGTTCATCGCCAGTTGGGGATGTTCTCAGTCCAGTGTTGTATCGAGCTCCAAGCGTTAGAATAAATCTAATTGTTTGTTTAATTGAACTGTGTACTTCTTTCGAACTCCGTGACAATATATATATATATATATATATATATACATATATACTTATATATATATATATATACTTATATATATATATATATAAATACTTATATATATATACACATATATATATATAAATACTATATATATATATATACATATATACTTATATATATATATATATACTTATATATATATATATATATATATATATATATATATATATATATATACTGATGCGAGGCTAATAATAGCTTATTTAATTTTTATGACTTTAACAAAAAATTCTAATTTCTTTAAAACGAAGTTTCTTAATTTAACATCGCATCATGACTTAAATTAAAAGTAGTTAAGATTCTATTGACAAATTGGCATTACACTAAATTAACAGTCCGATCGTATAGTGGTAACAATAATTTTATTGAATAACATATTTAAGTAACTATAAATTTACTTCACAACAAGATTAAAATTTAACTTAACTTGAGAGAGAGATGAAGTGGGGCAGGAGGATGGACATGGTTGACGCCTGGAGTCCCGCGGAGGATTCGGATCTCAAGGTCTGCGATCTGCTCAGTCTGTGTCTCTCTGTCTCCAAATCGGGGTGCATCCCGTTTTATTTGTCGTCCTTTTTACACGAAAATCCTAGAGCGGACTACTTGCCTTGTCCACTTAATTGCCTCTCATTGGTCCAGAACCAGCGCAGAGTTACCGCACGAGGTTCATTGCAGTTTCGGAAGCGCGGGAAATCTGATGACGCACACCGCAATTTATGGGTACAGTGACCCCCCAGGCGTGGGAGCCTTCTCACACCCTTGCCGAGGAATTCAACCCCTCAGTGATTGGAAAAGAAAATGAATTCCTCCAAACTGAGTTCGAAATTTTGGAGTTCTGTTGAATATTCCTGAATAATCCGCGTCTCCCATCAATACTTATATATATATATATATATATATATATATATATACTTATATATATATATATATAAATACATATATATATATATAAATACTTATATATATATATATATATATATATATATATATATATATATATATATATATATAATATATATATATATATATATATATATATATATATATATATATATATATATATATATATATATATATATATATATATATATATATATATATATATATATATATATATATATATATAAAATATATATATATATATATATAAATATATATATATATATATATATATAAATATAAATATATATATATATATATATATATATATATATATATATATATATATATATATATAAAATATATATATATATATATATATATAAATATAAATATATATATATATATATATATATATATATATATATATATATATATATATATATATATATATATATATATATATATATATATATATATATATATATATATATATATATATATACACTCTGTCGCAAAAAAATATATGCACCCAGAAGAAATCAAGCTACAATCACGAAACTCGGCAAGAATGTAGTCTGGTAAGAGATATGCAAATGATTAAAATTTCGAAGCCAATGAGACAAGGCTAAGTGTGCTATGCGCATATTAGTTGCGCAACTGGGAGAGTTTAAAAGCATGAGTACGAGCGCCGTACGGCTATCCAAACGAATCTGATGACTTTGATAGACGATATTGAGACTTAGGATGCCTCTAAGACGTAACCGGCGGCAGTACGAGCAGCTGACGGACTTTGATAGGGGCCGTATAATAGGCCTCAGAGAAGCAGGTTGGTCAAATAGACGTATCGGCCGCCACCTCGGTCGGAGCGATATGGTAGTTGCTCGGTGTTGGCAACAGTGGATCACAGAAGGTAGAGTGTACCGTCGCGGAGGGTCAGGACGTCCCAGGAACACAAATGATCGCGAGGATCGTGCAATCAGAAGAGTGGCCACTTCGGCACCAACAACGTCGCTAGCATCGATTCAACGCCACTTACCTCCTTCCAGACATCCAGTGCCATCAAGAGAAACCATAAGGAGACGACTGACCGAAGTTGGCTTGAGGAGCCGACGTCCGCTAAGACGCTTACCACTGACCCCACATCATAGGCAGTGTCGACTGGATTTTTGCCGACCTCGGGCAACTTGGAGTGTGACAGACTGGAGACGTGTCATCTTCAGTGATGAATCCCGATTCAGTCTCAGTGCTGATGACCACCGCACACGTGTCTGGAGGCGCAGCGGCCAGCGGTCCGATCCGGCATTTATTGTCGAGCGGCATACAGCAATTTCACAAGGTGTGACAGTGTGGGGAGCAATTTCTTGGGACACACGATCATCTTTAGTGGTCCTTCAAGGCACTTTGACAGCTCGCAGATACGTGGACGATATTTTAACGCCGATTGTGCTACCCATGCTATCAAGTCGCCCAGGTGCCATTTATCAACAGGATAATGCTCGTCCACATACAGCGCGACTCTCCCAACAATGTCTTCAAGGATATGACGTCCTACCATGGCCTGCCAGGACACCAGATCTTTCGCCAATAGAGCATGTCTGGACGCGCTGGGAAGGCAATTGCAGCCGTCCCGAGATACAGGAGAATTAACTGCGCAGATGCAAAGACTATGGCAGGATCTTCCACAGGGGGTCATAAGTGATCTAATTGAATCGATGCCACGCCGAATTTCGGCTTGTATAGCTGCCAGAGGTGGCTTTACTACTTACTGATTTTTAACCTTTTGCAAGCTGTAACCGCTTAATAAAATGATATTTTGTTCTGAATTTTTAATCATTTGTTTATTTTCATATACACTACTTGCATACCAAATTTCGTGAATATAGCTCAATTTCTTCTGGGTGCATATATTTTTTTGCGACAGAGTGTATATATATATATATATATACTAGAGGACTCAACAGACGTTGTCCTGTACACACATCTTGAATTCAAAAATTCCAAATTTTTATGAATAAGCTTTAACAATCTGAACCGTTTTGAGTAAAATTTGAATATTCGAATAATTTTTGAATATTCGATACTGCGATCGTAGAGCAGTCTGCCGCATCTCATGTAAAACATTCCAAGATCTACAATTTATAAATAAAATAAATTTATATATAAATATTTATAAACCGAATTATAAATCTAAATCAATCTCGGGTCCACTGGAACAGACAAAAACTTTCATCAAAATCGGTCCAGCCGTTTAAGAGGAGTTCAGTTACATACACACGCACAGAAGAATTACATGTATAAAGATTAATTTAAAATATATTAATTAAAAACGCTAAAAAGCGTGAATCGCGTCTGCATTTTCGTAACAATAAAGACCGGGTTTGACCAGTTTGGATGAAAATCAATTTTCGAAGCCAACTTACGTCTTTTTCAATTCCTACTGTTAGCTCACGATATCTATACATATTTTATTTGTTTATTTATTCACATTTATCTTGGTGGAATTTTCAATCGTTAATAAAATACATTTTAAAGCGTTCAATTGGGCTGAAATGTAATGTGCATGATTATTTTAGAGACAATACAATAATATATAATTATAATTAATAAAAATTAATTGATTAAAATTAATTATTTAAAAAATACAAATGCAGCCACTTTGGCGAATTAGCGACCCTTTTGGCGACGTATGTCAAGATTTGAGAAGGTTTTTTTTTCTCACGTGTTAAAGCATTCAGTTGAAAGGAAATTTTATATACACAATTGTTTTGGATGACAATACGTTACTTTAATGATAATTAATAAAAATTAATTACCACCTAATGTTGTGATTCTGTCATATGTATATACATATTTATATTAATTGCAACTATTTAATGAAAAGCAGCTAAAATAAATTTATTCTTGGTTGATCTAAATAGGAAATGATTTTAAAAAAAAATTATATTACTTGTTTACAACAACGCAGGTGAATGTTCAGTTGTATATTTTGAATGTTTTTAATTCATATCTTTTTAACTAATTGCGATATTGGACCGAATTGTGAATCTAAATCATTCTCGAATTTACTTGAACCCACATAAAAAAATTAATCGAAATCGGTCCAGCCGTTTAGGAGGAGTTTAGTGACAAACACACGCAGAGAAGATTTTTACATATAAAGATATTATATATATATATATATATATATATATGTGTGTGTGTGTGTGTGTGTGTGTGTGTGTGTGTGTGTGTGTGTGTGTGTGTGTGTGTGTGTGTGTGTGTGTGTGTGTGTGTGTGTGTGTGTGTGTGTGTGTGTGTGTGTGTGTGTGTGTGTGTGTGTGATAATTCCCTCTAGCATCCTTTTAATTAACTCTTTTAATAATATTCAAATAATCTTTTAACTATTTGGTTCGAAACTAACACCCTGATTTTAATCGTAATCGACTAATAATATTACATGATAAGTCCCTTTCCCGCTCCTTGTAACTAATGAGAGCTCTTATTACAAAAATGTCCCTTGGTCTTCAATGTCAGGTATAAAAGCCTTTGTCTGGAAACACATCTCTCTCTTCGATCATTTTCTCTGTAGTCATGTAGCCGGCTGCAGCGCGTTCT
Organism: Trichonephila clavipes; assembly: GCA_019973935.1. Lineage (NCBI taxonomy): Eukaryota > Metazoa > Arthropoda > Arachnida > Araneae > Nephilidae > Trichonephila > Trichonephila clavipes. Next base: position 7,795 of record BMAU01000695.1, on the reverse strand, counting down.
GTGTGTGTCTTTGTCTGTGTTATGTTGTTCATGTTTGCTTCTTGTACGTGTAATGCCGTCCCTACTGGATCTTTATGTGTTTTGGGATGTGAATAAAAAGGAATTTCGATTTCCATGAGTGCCTCTTCGATGCTACCCTACTCGACCATGCTCCACGTAACATAATCACTCACCACCGGTCACGCCCTATCTATTGTTACCTACAGTAATTACAGCCCCTCACCACGTCTTACAATTATTACTACCAATCTTCCAGAAATATAATAGAAATATTATGTGTATATATATATATATATATTTCCATAAATCAAAACCAAGATTTTCCTCTTTTGAAGGAAAGTGAATTCATTTGGAAAAAAAATTTAAAACCTTCTTAATGATGAATCAGTTTCACAATCCAAATGATGAAATAAATGCTCGAATTTTAATTGATTTTCAGATAATATTTTAATAGATGTTTAGAACATCACACTTATTTTTTTCTGTTTACAACTGTGTTAGATGATTTTTTTGCGATATTATTTCATGAAGAAAATTTGATAGAAACCTGAAAATGGTTCCCATTATTAATTTTTAGTATTCTACGAAAAAATATCGCTTGGTTAACTACTATAAAAGAATAAAAGGAAACACACTTTAATGATTTACTTAACTGAATGTAAAATAAAAATATAAACTTAAATTCAAGATGTTTTTCTTAAGAAAAGTAGCACAAGTTCTTTATTTTATAATGTTAAAAGTAAGCGTGTGCTCATCTGTATCTGCATATAAATGTGTACATGTATAAATAAGTAGTACAAAATAGATAGATTCAAACGTTTAAGATTTATTTCATTACAACCCTGTATTGTACATCGACTTTTTTTTTCTTCAAAATGTATATATACTTCAGATTTCTTTAAAATTATATCTTTAAGGTATTCCTTATAAAGCTAGTGACATGATGTTTCTACTATCTCTAAATGCGACAATTGTTTTCTTCCTTAAGGTCTTAAGAAGATAGTTACATATTTTCAATATCATCATATTTATTTATCGTTATTTTTATATGTAGATTTGTTCTTTTTGCTAGAAAAATTAACCTCAAAGAAGTATTATTTCAACTCTTGATTTTCATTTTCGTTCTTATATACTTGCTTTTAAAGTTCTAATTTACAAAATTGAACATGTTTTATCATTTTCAGTAAACACATATTAAATTTTTTTGACTTATTTTTTTAAATTCTGTATTAATTTCTGTATTTACTCATACACCACTAAAATTATTTTTTACATCAAGTAACATTAAATATTGAACCTTTTTTCTGTTTATTCGTAAAGTAAATTAATTTTAGTAATTTATTTGTCGAAATCTTTTAATACAAATATGCGGTGAAATGAAGATTTTACTTTATTTAACAGTACCTATGTATGTTATTGCGAAAAACAGATTGTTGCGTTAAGAGTTGTACTTCTAGTAAATGAAATATTTACAACTTGTTTTACAATGCATCCAAATTGTAACTAAAAGTCTTAGAGTCTAGAAATACAGGAAGTTTCTGGTCAAAGAAATAATATAATTAATATATTTGCGATTTTTTTCAATTTCATAAGTTTCTTTTTGTACAACTTAACATTTACTTTCTCATACCTTTGATGGTGAAACAAGGTTTAAAAAAATTTACTTAACCACCATGAACTTGAGTCGGCTGAAAGTAAATTAACATCTTTCGGCTAACGTTCTATAGTAGCTCAACTCAAATCGTCTGCTGTTTTGTAACTTTTTATTTAACGATATTAGAATATGTATGGAATTTAAAAATAAAGTTATTATTGGAGTTATTTTTGCTGATCATTCCAACATGATAGATATATAAACCTTTTTGGCTGACATCAAGAACTAGGATATATTCACAAAGGTAAGAGTTAGTATATATTAGTTTGGTTTAGTTCAAATTACTATTTAATTCTTTTCTTCCATATCTGTGTGTACGATAAATGTACGTTAATACGTCTTTTTATTCTCAAAGAATCTACCTTCTAATAAATAGTATATTCCAATTAAACATATAAATGAAGTAATTTATTAAACTAATGAATTTATATCGTAATTATATTTGAAATAATATGTGATTCTAAAACACATTTAAGTGGTATAACTGTTATATAATATGTGTGTGGTTTGATATGGTATCAGGATCTATCAGATTTGGTTAAAAATGAGGTAGAGTTCCACAAATACAACAAAACAATTCATGGTCAAAAATGTTTACATAAATAAATTTACGAGTCAGTTGTTTTGGTCAATAATCGTTCAATTTTTAAGTAAAATATAATTATTAATAAACAACTAAATTATGAAGCATGATTATTGCTTGTAAGAATTAGCACATATTGATTCACGCTAGCTAAGAATTACAAAAGTTAATAGGTTCAAGCGTATTAGCATGTAGCACAATGCAATATATATCTCCTATATTGTTCTTTCTTAGAGAAAAATCAAAAGTCATAGCTAATTTTTAGTCAATAAATATAAATTTAGATTTTTACAATGTATACTACATTTTTAGAATGGACTTTCAAATATTGCAATATATGTAATTTCTATTCTTTTTCACAATTTTCGCATCTTATTTTAATCTTCTAAAAATATTTTAAAATATATTTTTAACTATTTTGTGTAGTATGTAAATTACTAAAATTATTCAGCAAATAGAAACTGCTTTAAGTAAAAATGTGTGTGTGTGTGTGTATGCGTGCATGCATGTGTGTGTGTGTAATAAAAAAAATAAAATAGGAGGAAAAAAATAGGAGATCACTGTTATTCTCTCTTAAAAAAAGAATTAATTCATACAAAATAGGCTACATAATATCTTTATCATTTCACAATATTATAGATTATAATTATTTTGCATTAAATTGGGGAATAAAAGGAAAAGTCCAAAAATTGTAACACTTGTATTTGGTGAAGACAACCATGTTTAAAACGTAATGAAGATGATAATTTTTTGAGTGAGAGTAGAGTATTTTTAAATTTAAGCAACAAAAATATCTCAATTTAAGATATTTTACATTATTTACTTATTGTTGTTGTTATCATGTATGACAAAGTGCAAAGGTGGTAATTACAAAACATAAATATATAGTATTAACTATTTATGCATTGTACCATCGTTTAATTTTGCCAAATCAAAAAATAAATCGCCATTTGCTTTTAATTTTTCTGTACATGCGCAAAACCCATTCCCAAGCATACTCTTGCAGTAGCAATATGTCGGCATATGACTTGGTGAAAATTGCGGCTAAAATGATGTAATTTTAAAATAAACATGAGCTGTTGAAGTAGAAAAAAAAAGATTTAATAATATTTACATTATATCCAGGCAGGTTTAACATTTAATTGCATTCAAAATCGTAATGAATATATTTCGTATAAATTCGAATCAAATTGTTGTCATGCTAAGCTGTGATGTTTCACGTTTTGCAGTTTTTCTGTACTAAGTAGTATTTTGGTCTAACACGTAAAAACTGGAATAGTATAGGTAAGAAAAGTATTACAAATTATTTTTCGAACATGTGGAATTAGGAATATTGTGCCCTAGCTTGCACAGGAACCGTAAATCTTATTGAAAGTATTATGTTCATGCATGCGTGAACTAATACGTTGTCTGTGCCTGTAATGGAAAAACTTTTTACTATTGGCCGATGTTTTTTGATTGGACGAAATTGGTCCATGGCATAATATGCAAGTACCTAAAAACGTTTAACCAGCATTAAATGCCTTTTTTCGCAAATAAATTAAGTGACAAAACAATCTTATTATTTCTAACCATACATTCAAGAAGAATTTATAATTTAATAACAGTTTTTAAATTAAATTATTTTACCTTTGTATTACTAATTACCGAATGAAGGACTAAAAATTTAACCGAAATCATGTACCCTTTCTTCAGTGCCTTTTCTAAACATTTGTCTTTGGAGATTTTATGTTTTTAAAATAAATGTGGGTGAACGGAGTACAAAGATTAATGAAATCTAATTTACAAAACAAATTTAAATGTAATTAGCACATCTTATTTCTAAAGTTCTTCGGACTTTCTACGTAAAAATTTTCACTTAACAGGGCAAAATCTTCTAAAATAAAATCAATGTTCGTCTTTCTTTGCTAGCTGAGAGATAGTATGTGAAAGTAAAGATAAATATAAAACTATATATCAAAGATTTAAGATGTGTTTTATTATTTATTATTAGGATAAGCCGCGGGAACTGATAAGTAGAATTTTTATTCCAGGTGTTCTACTATCTGATGGAATCATGTTTAGATGTTGCTCTTACAACATTTTTTATTACCTTGTATGTTCCTGTAGGTTTAATATGTTCCCTAATAATTTCTTAGTTACGATAAATTAAAAGCTGTTCATCTTATAGGATTTGATATCACAATATAAACACATCTGCACTTAAATAAAAAAGTGCACACCCGTACAAATTTTACCAGCAAAATATGATGACAAGATTATTAGAAACGATATGCTTATATAGAAACTAGTTTTTATAAGTAAAATATAGTTAACTTTTTCATTAACTTTAATAATAAGGCTAATAATAATCTTCATTAAAAAAAGATTATTTGACCGTTTATATGGTGCACATATCAGATCATATATATATATATATATATATATATATATATATATATATATATATATATATATATATATATATATATATATATATATATATATATATATATATATATATATATATATATATATATATATATATATATATATATATATATATATATATATATATATATATATATATATATATATATATATATACATACATATGTATATATATATATATATATATATATATATATATATATATATATATATATATATATATATATATATATATATATATATACATACATATGTATATATATATATATATATATATATATATATATATATATATATATATATATATATATACATACATATATATATATATATATATATATATATATATATATATATATATATATATATATATATATATATATATATATATATATATATATATATATATATATATATATATATATATATATATATATATATATATATATATATATATATAAATCAACGAAAAATACTATACTGTTTCTTTAAATATTTAGTATTAAAATAATTTTAAATAATAACGGAAAATAAGCATTATTTTTACCGTAATTATTTTCTTAAAATGAAGCAAAGTAGCAATTTTATAATGCATAATAATATAAGATTTTAATTTTTATAACGTATATATATATATATATATATATATAAAGTAATTCGTAAACTGTAGCATAATACACCAAATTAACGTAATTATGTTACAAAAATGAGATTATTTAAGAAATTTTATTGTAAATTCTTGTTTTTTAATTATATTATTCAATGCAGAAAATTTCGAATGAGGGGTACTTCCTATAACGTTTCTTTATAATTAAAAGTTTCGTTCAAACACAAAAACCCAAAGCACAAGGATTGAAGTGGATAAGGGTAATTAAATGAACTAAGATCTCAATTTTCTTTAATTTAAATAATTGATAAAATTTCAGTTTGAAAAATTCTAACTTAAAACCCTTGATGCGCATCTTAGAAAAAATTGAAATGATTTCTTTATCTTGCATTATAATATCTGGTCAAGTAAATTATTTATTAATTTATTATGTATTATTTTAAAAATTAATATTTTTTCCGTTCATGAAATGCTTTAAAAATATCAAGATCTTTTATTTAACATTTTAATAAGTAAAGAAGAATTAAAAACTGAGTAATTTTTTAGTTTTTCTTAGGAAAAATATAAAGACTAGACTTAAAAGGAATTTGACACAATAAAATTTTTATTTACATACAAAATATGTTACAATTTTTAAAGTTTTAATGTTTATTTAATAAAAATGTAATTTAATAAAATCATTAAAAATGTATTTCAATAAAATGATTAAAAATGTATTTCAATAAAATCATTAAAAATGTATTTCAATAAAAATGTTAAAAAAATATTTTTTTATAAAATCTGATTAAGGGACAAAAAATAATTAGTTTTAGTTAACATGATTCTTGAAATATTAAGAGCTTGCAATTACTTTCTAACGAAAAGATGTTTTTTATATATTCAAATTATAAATATCGTTGAATTATATGCATATATCAATCGATTATATTGTTTATATAGAATAGCAAGTATAATAATGGCATAATAAATTTTAATTTTAAGCATCTTATAAGTGTTATTCAACTAAACAAAATCTGCAGAAGACGAAGCAAAAATTTCGTGAATTGTAATGTGTGTACCCAAAACTTTATATAAATACTTCTTAAGTTGCTGTTACGAGGAATCACCGTATGTTTTATTTGGTCATTCGATATTTTGCATACAAGTGTGCTTTATCAGTAAATTTTCCATTTAAAAAAATGCATTAGCGTTTGAAAGAAAAATAAATTTAAACGAGACATGTACTAAATATTTTCTTTAAAAAAGGAACAAGTATTTGTGTGTGTGCAAATCCTAGATTCCCTGTTCTACGTCAAATCGTGCTTTCAATAAGTCAATTAGAAGAATTTTAATGTGCTCAATAGATTTCATTTAGTTAATAATATTTAATCGTAGTTAGTTTATTCAAATAAATTAAGGAATTAAAATTAATCATCTTTTAGTTGTATATAAGATAAAAGAATCATGTTTGAATAAAATCGGGAACAACTGATGTTTTGGAATGTGTAGGAAAAGTATATAATCACATTTATTTAATTGCTGACATTAAATTTAATTCTGGATTTAGATTTATACATTTGTTATTATTTATATTGCATCTCATATTTTGTTTTTCTCCAGTCTGCCGAATGGTATTACACAACAGAATCTTATTTTTGCTATATTTTTACTGAGAATTCTTAATAGGTCTGTTTAAAAAATATAACGTTTATCTTATATCGTTTGTATGCATTGCATATAATAATCATAGCTAAAAAAACAATTATAAATATGAGTAAAAAAATCAAAAGAGAAAACAAACACTTGTCACTCTTTTTTTTATTTATCTTGTAGATCTTATTAATCAATTGCATCCTTAATAAAGATCGATAAGCAATCGTGTAAAAAGACTAATGTTCAATACACCTGTTAAAGCTTAAAGTCCTTACTTTTGCATGGTATTAACGTGTAAAGAGTGAGGTTGTTATAATCCCCATAGGGGAATTATCTCTGAGTATCAGCGTGAGCTAGAGGCGTAGGATTAACGAAAGAACTAGAAGGAAACATTATCTTAATATGACTTTATAAAGATATTCAACTTAATCCCTTCACAAATTAGATTATAATAATTTATGTGAGAAAATCTACGATGGCAAACACAACAAACAATATATTTATAATAACGACTTAACCTCAATCGGACCACTATCAATAACTGAATTGCTTACACTCAATTCTAATACAATCACTGATCCTAATATTAAATAATCAATCCTACCTTGTTGTAGAATCAGTAAACGATCACACTAGTTTTAGATGAGGTCTTGCGATAACTCATGTGCAATGGTATGCATCTTGATTAATGAATCTCTATCCCGTATAATTACTATTATTCGTCCCGTAAAGTTTTCGAAAACTTCTTCAATCTAGAACCACGGACTGTTTACATTCCTCTAATTGCCATCACTTGCCACAAATTGCCCTTGGCGCTTACTCAAACTTCTGATATTTAAAAGGTTCTTAATTTGCATCTTTCTTTCACACTTCACTTCTCGGATTTGGT